>JARHVA010001974.1:910000-945000 GCA_037957365.1 Torreya grandis | reverse complement strand
TAAATAAGATCACCATCAAGCCTATGGATAATAACAAAAAATGATAATTGTTAATTCTACCTAATGCTACTATTCATTCACTCTATTTTCTATGTCACAAAATGAAAGGACACTCTAAGTAAATAAAAAGAGTATCACAAAGGATTCTAAACTTTTATTCAACATTGACACACCCAACGGTAAAAGAATAACTCAAGTTAGTTGGATAAAAATGCCTTGAGTGATGTGGGAAGTGAAATTTTCATATTTAACTATTATGTACCAGTGAACATTTAATCAATGTATACATAATGCATGATACCCTTAACACTAGGATGGATAACTTGTCCCCTTATTTTCACTAAACAAAATACTAGAACATTAAAATGATCTATTGCTTCACATTAATGAGATACCAAACTACTTGAGTATATCATGATAGACACATGGAAATAAACTCCTCTATAGGACCATTATACAATAATTTTAATGAGGACAATAAGCTAAACTAAGGTGTAGTGCCATATATAAAATATAATTTAGAAAATTATTGTAAAAGTTTTACTTAGTCAGCCAAAGTGGTGAGGCACTATAGACAAAAAATAAATAAATTCATCTCAAGAAAAAGGAAATACACACTCATCCCTAATAACCTCATAGAGTTTACACCTCTACACAAATATGCTAGAAATCTACCATATTAAAGGTAGGATTAATATTTCTAACAACAAACAATAAGATATGTAGAGATGATTTACATATCCACCCTATATAATGGTAGCATAAAACTAAGATATTAAGTGCTGCTATTGGTGGGAACTAGAAGGAATAATTTAATCTCACCAATCCTTCAAATAGATCAATCCAAAAAAAATTACAATTGGATTGTTTAATCAAGGCAAAATTCAAATATAGGGATGATAAAATATAGTAAATAAAAAAATATAAGGTACCATAATCACTATCTCAAGTTCATCCCTCACTTGACTCAGCAAACCAAATAATATTCATATCTATCCTATTTATTACTCCAATAACTGATTGAAATTTACAAGGTAAATCACTTGCCTCTAAAGTTCCTAGCTCTATTGGTTTCTCCATTGTGCTAACCTATTTATCTTTCTCATAGTTTATTATTAAACCTTCTCCATCTATGATTTTTGAGTCCATCTAGCCACTACCTTACTTAAAATCATGGCATCCTCCTTCTGTACATCCACTCAACCAACTCATATTTATGTATATTGATTACTACTTAAGCATAGTACTAATTTGGAAAAATTCTCATCCTTAATCATGACACCATTTTGACCTTGATTCTATCTGCCAACAACATTTAATCCCCTCTCCAACTTTACCAACTTCTTCACCAACCTCCTTAATAGATGTTTCTTAATTGATTGGGTGGGCATGGCTATCCTAACTTGGGTTCCATGCTTCTATTTTTTTATTTAATTATTTATTCATTATTATTATTATTTTAAATAATATAATTGATAAATTAACACCCATTAATACATAATAACATCATTAATTATATTATGAGCTTATACCTTGTAATTAACAATATTTAGTTATAAAATCAAACATTACTATGACTACATTCCTTGACAAAAGGAAAGGTTAAAATAAATACTTAAGTATTATCAACATATGCATAGTTTGATATTGGGAAAACTAGAAACATTTGATCCCCGAACAATGAAAACATTCATACAAGGTAGTTTATCATATAAATTTGGCATAAAGGTGTTTTTAAATAGGGATCAAAATAATAATGAAATCATAGATATGACCATATGTAAATCTTGTCCTAGTTAGGTTGATCAAAGTGTTGACTAAAAAGGTTAAATTTGAAGAAAATAATTTATTTATTATGTAATGAATCAAATTACTTTAAAAAATCATTATGGATGAAGGAATCTCTTGGAATACAAGAAAACCCATCTCTAAGTGATGATGAATTATACCCCAAACTTTATATAACTATACACTAGAACACCAAAATTTTAGGGTATGACCAGGGTAAAAGATAAGCCTATCTTAAATTTTAAGTACATAACTACTTTTATGAGTCCAAGTAATTTCTATTAAACATTTTATATCATGTTTATAACCATTATTGAAGTATTATGGTTATAATTATTGTCATATTTTTGTCCTAGTTAATCATTAAGCTAAGTATAGTAAGGGGTTAAACCCCATAATAAAAACTTTATTACTTTTACCTAAAAAAATCATCATATGATAGTAAAACCACATAACAAACTCAAATTATGATAACACATAAGAATTATCTATTGAACTATTCAGACCCCAAACATCAACTAGATTAAGGGGTGGTATAATTCTTAAGAATCTTCACTTGCAAAATTCCTAAATTAGGTTCAAAATCCATTGTGTGCTAAAATAAATATGATAATGAAAGTAAAAAAATAGTTTGGGATCAAATTAATTCTTAAAGATAATTAGTGATGACATCACTCATAAGACAAAAACATGACAAAGTCAGAACACACAAACCACTATGAAGGTGTTGAAACTACTTAAGATAAACAACTAAGCACAAGGAGTTTTACAAAAAATGTTAGGATGTGGAGCTAAAAGCTTCACCTGAATGCAAATAGGAAGGAGGATGCTGAGTATGCAATCGCCGGCGTCGGTAGGATCACCAATGTTGTTTAGTGGATGTGTAGAAGGAAACTGACCTCGGCAGGAATCAGCCGACGTTGGTCACCTCCAAGAAGACAGGGACCGACATCGGTCGCCTGTGTAGTTCTAGAACTGCTGTTGACAAACAGTCAGTTAAGTGAATGGCCAGTTTGCATGATGAAGATGAGTTTGAGTCTTGAGCTGCAAGTCTAATCATTATATGCATGAGATCTATTTAATAGACTCATGGGCTGTATTGTTAAGTAGAAGAACTAAGTAGAACCCAAGTAGAACTTAGAGAGTTCTTCCCCTGGAAGAGCATGTTCTTCCAGGTATGTAAGATCAGGTTTGGTCAGCAGGGTGTTGCAGGATCATGGTGAGATCTACTTGGAGTACCGGTTCATACTTGATTGTACTAGACGTATAATGAGGTGAACAACAGCTTGTGTTAGTTGTTAGTTATGACCTATGAGAGAAGATTACTCAGGTGGGAAGATTACTTGGAGCCCTTGAGGTGTGGAAGGCCTTGTAGAGGTGGAAGAAGAGTGTGATCTCTTTATTGTAATTTCCTTTGTAATGAGTTGAATACAATTGTGTGTTGCTCTCATATTCTATGTTATTTCTCATTGATAGTTATCTATTCTTCTAGGTATTTCTGCATGTTTAGTTGCTTATACATTGGTAATCATGTGTGCTCTTAAATCTGACAAGTTGTGTCAGAACTTTGGGAAACTTTGGTCCTATCAAATGGTATCAGAGTGAGGTTGGATGTTCTCAGAGTGAGCTTGACTAACAGGTGGTTTAGATCTATTAAGTGTTTGTTGATTATAGGTTACTCACAGGGGTTGCTATTTGAGTGAGAGTATAGCAAGGCAAAAGAATGGAGAAATTCAGACACAGGTGTAGCACCACAGGGTGTGTGGTGGGTTGTCTTCAAGTGGGAGCTTGGAGAGGGATACAAGCTAGGATGTAGATTAGACAAAGCACTGGTATAGGTATGGGTGCAGCTGTTTATCTCCAAGTGGGAGATTGTTAGGGTGTGGAGCTAAAATCTTCACTCGAATGCAAACAGGAAGGAGGATGCTAAGTATGTAGTCACCGGCATCGGTAGGATCACCGACGTTGTTTAGTGGACGTGCAGAAGGAAACTGACCTCGGTAGGAATTGGCCAATGTTGGTCACCTCTAGGAAGATAAGGACCGACGTCAGATGCCTGTGTAGTTCCAGAACTACTGTTGACAAATAATTAGTTAAGTGAATGAGTAGTTTGCATGATGAAGATGAGTTTGAGTCTTGAGCTGTAAGTCTAATCATTGTATGCATGAGATCTATATAATAGACTCATGGGCTATATTGTTAAGTAGAAGAACTAAGTATAACCCAAGTAGAACTTGGAGAGTTCTTCCCCTAAAAGAGCATGTTCTTCAGGTATGTAAGATTAGGTTTGGTCAATAGGGTGTTGCAGGATCATGGTGAGATCTACTTAGAGTACCAGTTCGTACTCGGTTATACTGGATGTACAATGAGGTGAACAATAGCTTGTGTTAGTTGTTAGTTGTGACCTATGAGAGAAGATTACTCAAGTGGGAAGATTACTTGGAGCCCTTGAGGTGTGGAAGGCCTTGTAGAGGTGGAAGAAGAGTGTGATCTCTTTATTGTAATTTCCTTTGTAATGAGTTGAATACAATTGTGTGTTGCCTCTCATATTCTATGTTATTTCTCATTGATAGTTATCTATTCTTCTGGGTATTTCCACATGTTTAGTTGCTTATACATTGGTAATCACGTGTGCTCTTAAATTTGACAAGTTGTGTCAGAACTTTGGGAAACTTTGGTCTTATCAAATGGTATCAGAGCGAGGTTGGACATTCTCAGAGTGAGGTTGACTAACAGGTGGTTCAGATCTGTTAAGTGTTTGTTGATTATAGGTTACTCATAGGGGTTGTTGTTTGAGTGGGAGTATAGTAATGCAGAAGAATGGAGAAATTCAGACACAGGTGTAGCACCACAGGGTGTGTGGTGGGTAGTCTTCAAGTGGGAGCTTGGAGAGGGATACAAGCCAGGATGCAAATTAGACAAAGTACTGGTATAGGTATGGGTGCAACTATTTATCTCCAAGTGGGAGATTTTTAGGGTGTGGAGCTAAAAGCTTCACCTGAATGCAAATAGGAAGGAGGATGCTGAGTATGCAGTCACCGGTGTTGGTAGGATCACCGACGTCATTTAGTGGATGTGCAGAAGGAAACTGACCTCGGCAGGAATTGGCCAATGTTGGTCACCTCCAGGAAGACAGGGACTAATGTCGGTCACCTGTGCGGTTCCAAAACTGTTGTTGACAAATAGTCAGTTAAGTGAATAGGTAGTTTGCATGATGAAGATGAGTTTGATTCTTGAGCCATAAGTCTAATCATTGTATGCATGAGATTTATATAATAGACTCATGGCCTATATCGTTAAGCAGAAGAACTTAGAAGAACTAAGTAGAACTTGGAGAGTTCTTCCCATGGTAGAATCAAGTAGGATTCTTCATGTATGTAAGATCAAGTTTGATATGCAGGGTGTTGCAGGATCATGGTGGAGATCTACATGTGATAAGTAAGATCAGGGTTGGTCTATTGGGGTGTGTGAATGCGAGGGTCAAACGAAGATCGGCGGGGGAGCTAGATCTAAGGTGACAGTAATACATCAGGAGTAGGATCATGGTGAGATCTACTTGGAGTATCGATTCGTACTCAGTTGTACTAGATGTACAATGAGGTGAACAACAACTTGTGTTAGTTGTTAGTTGTGACCTATGAGAGAAGATTACTCAGGTGGGAAGATTACTTGGAGCCCTTGAGGTGTGGAAGGCCTTGTAGAGGTGGAAGAAGAGTGTGATCTCTTTATTGTAATTTCCTTTGTAATGAGTTGAATACAATTGTGTGTTGCCTCTCATATTCTGTGTTATTTCTCATTGATAGTTATCTATTCTTCTGGGTATTTCTGATTCTAGTTGCTTTCAATTCTGGTTTAATTTTGCATTTATTGCTTTCATATTGTAATCAACATTGTTGGTTGATCCCCAACAAGTGCTAAAATAAATATGATAATGAAAGTAAAAAAATAGTTTGGGATCAAATTAATTCTTAAAGATAATTAGTGATGAGATCACTCATAAGACAAAAACATGACAAAGTCAGAAAACACAAACCACTATGAAGGTGTTGAAACTACTTAAGATAAACAACTAAGCACAAGGAGTTTTATAGAAACCACTATAAAAAAAGGTAACTAAAAAATGTTTGAACTTAAGGAATATTAAAAAAGGGATAGTTATGAATTTTATGTTAATACCTGGAAGCATAATCAAATTATTTATGAAAGTAAAATAATTATCTAGGAAAAAAAGATACAGAAAAACAAAACTAACCTATTTTGATAAAGAGGAATTTGAAAACCTAAAAAAAATTAGATATTAATAAATAATAAAGGATTATTTTAAATTAATGTATATTTGATAATATTGGCATAAATAAGAGTATGACCACAGAGTCAAAAGAGTGGAGAAAGGAAAAACCAATCCGAAAATGAATGTGTTTAAACTAACCACAAATGAAATAAAACAAAAAACTTGTTGGATGTTAAGATGAATGGAAATGAGGTTAAAAATATAATTATATATTTAGAGGAATAAACTCATTTGATACCAAGGAATACATGGGAGTTGATATGGAAACCATAGTTACATACGAAAACCTATGACATCACCATAGCCAATAAAAACCCTATATCACCCATCAAAACATTTAGAATTGTACTAGTTTATTTCATAGGGATCAAAAAATAAATTATACTTTTAAGTTATTGACACATATGATGATGGTTACCATACATTTATATATTTATAATGGTTTATGGATTTTAATTGTGTTATAAACTTAGAGTATGTGGAAATAACATTTGAAGGGAATGGACTAATTACTCACTTTACACTTGAGATTGGTATGGTAATAATATGGTTATGTAGATGATATTTTGTGATTATATGTCACCTTAGTCTTATAAACTAGGTAAATTTGGCCCTTAGTTGTTCCTTTCATTTCTTTACCCTTTTCACTTTCACAAGTCTCACATCTTCTCTATCATGTGCCTCTTGGCCTATATCTCTTAGTCTAACTAGTCTTATATTGATGACCTAGGTCTTCTATCTTGCCTGGAATGCTTAACATGTACATATATTCCATATTTATAAGTCTATAAATTTTACTTGTTATATTTCTCCCTAAACACTAACATCTAGGTCAGATAATATTGTCGATGCTACAGTCTTATCCTGATGCAAATGTCTAGTGCACTAAAGTCACCAATTTACAAATGAAACATATCCTAATGGTTATAATTATTGATTTAATGAAATTTATTACTCCAAAGGGATTGATATAAATATAATACCAACCCTCATTCATTCCTCACATAGCAACACCTAGAAAAAGACAAAAGAGACCAAGGCACTTATAAAAAATACCCTATCAAGCATTCAATTGAACAAAGTTTCCCTATTTCCATAATATTCATAGGTAAAACATATATATAGGTCTGAATTAGTAAAGGAATATCACATGAGCCCAATTTACCATGTTACAATTTAGGTCACCATTGTACTTGATTTACACACATTGTATGATTAACACATAAGACAACACATAGGGGAGAAATACATCAGTCTAAGGCCCTCTTCAAAGTATTAGGTATGTAGGTAAAATACTTTGATAGTGTGGTCAGATCAACACCATGTTTTAACTAACGCAATTTCCCCAAGGCCACATTGAAGATGAAAAGCTACGGTTTTACCATTTCATAAGCAATGACTATCCATGGCCTAGATGTAAATATACCAAAGTGAAGGTGAAGAAAAACCTAGAAATATATAGGTGGTCACATCCTATTTTAACCTATATTTCATATAGGATACTAAAGTAAAACCTATATATTAGTGTTAATGCAATCATGCCAAGATGATATTACTATATAGAGAGCTAGAGGCATCAAATCCAAAATCTAATGACTATTCCAAAATCTACTTCCTACTTGCTTTCAACCTGTTCTAGATCCAAAAATACATTATCACTAGAATAAGATAATTATTTCACTTATTTATCATTTATATATCTATCATAGTTTTAATTTCCATAATTATACTATCTTAGCATAATAAATCTTGTGTATGATTTTATATGAATTTATCATCTAATTGTCATACTATAGATCTAATTATCACCCTTGTGCCAATTCACTTATATATAACCCTTTAATGAAATATAGATGACACAAACCTAAAACTCTCAATTTTATGGTTAAAAAATTGGTGAACTCAATATTTGAATACCATTTTGCCTAAGTATACTTGTTGGCTACTCTAGTCACCCATGGTCCATATAACATTTGCACATTTGAAATATGATTTTTTTGAGGAATTATTAATTATGTGGAAGGGGAAATGATACATCACCAATAGTGGGACATGATAAGGGGGTGGTGGTCCAATTTTTTAATGTGAAAGACCAAATTATATGCCACACCCACATCATGGACTTGAATATAGGCATGCGTATGTTAGCGGGGGCACAAAGGTGCCAACGCGCATGGGAAAGAGTGGTGGCATGGAAATACATGAAATAAATGAATATTAATTAAAAATACATGAAAATGTCGTGGGGATTCATTAAATATCATTAAAGACATGAAAAAGGCATGGAAAAACATCCAAGATCATTCATAAACATGCAAGACATGATAAATACATGAAAAAACATACACCACTCCACCTATTGGGCCACACTTACTCAAGGATCATAATGCAACATTCATGAACATTATAGTGGTCTTAAATTATCCTCTATTATAATTTTATATATATTTAGGTTAAAAAATTACCATTTCAATTCTCTCCTCTTTGGTGATGGCATCACCCTATCAAACTACAAACTTGTAATGGATTCTAGCTTTTGGATTGAACGAAGATTGATCTCTTGCCTTATCTAAGCTTGTGTTATTGTGTAACTCATTGATTTGTTGATTTATTTTTTTGGTAAAATATGATTTCCATTGCATTATGTCTATCTCTCTTACATTTATTAAAGTAGGTTTGTTTCTTATAGGTCATTTTGTGTCATAATAGATTGTGCAGGGATTAGTTATGGAGTTTCATCATTTTTGCCTACTACGAGACCTCTTGATCATCCATTATAACTATATAAATAAAAAACACCCCCATATGAAATACTAATTTAGGATAAAACCAATTTGGAGTTGTGTATGATTATATTTATTCTAAAATATTTCATTGTGATATTAGAGCTAAGGTACATACAAACTTATTCTTGTGCATCATCTTTTGTTTTAGTTTATTTTTAGTTGTGTTCTCTTTCTCTTTTTACATTATTGAGTTAGTGTTTTTAGGTGATTCATCAGGGGAAATAAACCTTAATGGAGTTTTACTTCAATCATAGGTCACCCATAACCTTGGAGTTATCCTATTGTATTAGCTAAAGTGGAGGAGTCTTGAAACTTCTTCTCCAATAGGTGCAACTTTAGATTGATAACAATTTTTGGCATGCTAAGTGGGACAGTTTTAACATCATTGATTAAAGAGTTTTGGTGTGATCTTTAATGAAAATTTATATTAAGGGAATTTTTTCAACACCATGGTGACTATAAGTATCCATCTATTGGTTTGAGTAGTCTAAATGCTTAAATTTTTATCATCTAATATGTCTCCCTTGCAATTTTATTAAAATAAATCTTTTATACATTCTTACCATCTATATCAGGCCCATCATGCTTACATCCCTTAAAAACCTAATCATAATTATTGGAAATTTTATCATGCTTATAATCATACCTTTTAAACATATGTTGTTCTTAATCAACCCCAAAAAACATCAAAGACATAGGCTTGATTTTTAGAAGTAGATGAGGGAGATTAACATAACGTTGGAGTATATTAGGCAACAAGAGGATCTTGATTATCAAGATTGTTTCCATAAATAAGAGGTGAGTGATAAAGGCATGATGAATAATTTTAGGCTAGACAAATTGAGCTAAAGAGGATCAAATATGTCAATTTCTTATGTATGTATAGAATATTGAATCTCAAGCATTTCCTCCCATCCCTAGTTTTAAACAAATCACTCCTACTTCATGAGTTGAACCCTATTTACCTCACACCATATCCATTTTTGAAGGAGGACCCATTGTATAGAGATTATATGGAGATAATTTAGGTGAATAGAAAGACACTTCAATCAAAGAATACGAGGAGATGATCATTGGAATCCCTCTTGTACCACTACTCCATGGGAAGAATTCAAGAAGGAGAGAAAGGTTGGAACTACCAAATTTTTTGATGAGATATCACTTTTTGTGATGGAGGAAGACTTTGAGGGTGAACAAAACCTTCAAAAGGAGTGTGTGTTTCAAGAATAAGATCCTAATTAGCTCAAAATTAGTTTGTAGACACCAATAAGTGATGGCAAGTTTTAGGCATTGTTTGAGATCCTGGAAGTAGGTTATGTTCCTTTTCAAGGGAACTATGGTCTGAATAAGATTGAGGAGTATATATTTGGAAAACAAATCAATAAACAAGAGTAAATTTTGATTAGTATTTATTTGTTTGTTATTTTCAATGTTGACTATCAACTCCTTGATTAACCTGTAGATATTTTCACACTTTTAAAAGATAATGTAGGCCATTTTTGGTCTCAAACTCTCAAGAATTAGAATCCATATCCTTTTGAGAACAATCCCTCAAGCATATCCATTGTTTTTAAAGAGGATTGCCCATAAATTAAATTCCCCAATCGTAGGATAACAAGGAGAAGTCATCACATATTATGTTTGATCTAGAGCACAATATTGAACACCAAGAGAATAAAAATTAGATTATTTCTTCAATGGTGGTGTAGTTGAAGGAAAATGACATAAGATAAGAGTTTGTATTCATAGGGAACATATTTAATCTAATTGATACATTATAAATCTAGCTAATGAGATGGGTGATCAAGGAAGAAGTTGATTGGCCAAGAGTGTTATTTGAAAAGTAGGCTTCCCTTCATTTCCTTCAACCACATAAGAGAGATATCAAAGGTTTCTAATTTGATCTAGGTTGGATAAAGGTGTGTTTAATCTTTATACATAGTAGGTTATATGTTCTTACTTCTTCCATGTATTATGAGCACATTATTTTGGTAGTTTAGTTGTTTTTATCTTTCCCTAAGTGATTTGGCATAGGTTGTTGTTTCATTTTTGTATGTTGGAGGTGGTTTCCAATATTATTCAAGTTGGTTCAATAGAGTGTTATCTTCATATTGAGTGTCTCCAAGACTCTGCACCTAATGGATGCATCGAGGAAATCAATCTAAGTGTTTAGATAGGAAAAACACCCCTAAGAGTTCACTAGAATTTTAGATATTCTATCTATCCATGGTCCATATAACATTTTCACATTTGAAAGATTAAAATTTTTAGGAATTATTGCTTATGTGGAATGGGAAGTGATACATCACCAAGATCAAGACATGATAAAGAGGTGGTGGGATAAGGTTTGAAAGTGTAATACCAAATTATATACCACACCCATATCATAGCCTTTAATATAGGTACAAATTTTGGGGGTGGGGGGGCACAAAGGTGCCAAAAATGCATGGGAGAGAGTGGTGGCATGGAAATACATGGAAAGCATGCATATTAATGTAAAATACATGAAAATGGCTTTGGGAATCATTAAATATCATGAAATACATGAAAAAGGCATGGAAAAATATGCAATAGCATGAAAAAACATTTAAGATCATGAAAAAACATGAAAGAACATGCAAAAACATGAAATAACATGCTTAAACATGCAAGATCATGCACACACATGCAAGACACACAAAATACATGTAAAAACATGAATCAATCCACTTATTGCACCACACTTCTTCAAGGATCATAATGTAACATTAATCAAAATTATAGTGTTATTCATTCCTCTTCTCTTATCATTTTATATATATGCAATTCAAATAATTACCATTTAAATTCTCTCCTCTTTATTAATGGTATATCCCTATCAAAATGTAGACTTGTAATGGTTTTCATATTTTGGATTGAATTAAGATTGATCTCTTGCCTTCTCAAAACCTATGTTATGTGTAATTTATTGATTTATGTTTTTGGTAAAATTTGATTTCCATTACATTATGTCCATCTCTCTTACCTTTATGCAAGTAGGTTTATTTTTTGTAGGTCACATTCTATGTCATAGCTGATTTTTCAAGGATTAGTTATGAAGTTTCATCATTTTTACCTACTAAAATACCTCTTCATCATCCCTTATAACCCTATAAATGGAAAATACCTCCATATTAAATACTAATGTAGGATAAAAATAGTTTAGAGTTGTGTATGATGAGATTTAGACTAAAACAATTCATTGTGCTATTAGAGCTGAGCAAACAAACTTATTATGGTGCATCACATTTTATTTTGGTTTATATTTAGGCATGTTATCTCTATCTCTCTTTTCCAATTATAGATTTAGTGTTATTTTAGGTGATTAATTAGAGGAACCAACCCTCTTTGAGGGTTTTCTCCAACCATAGGTCACCCAGAGATTTGGATTGATCCCATTGTATTTGTTAAAGTGGAGGAGTCTTGAAACAACTTCTCTAACATGTGCAAATTCAAATTGATAACACTACACTTTAGGATGATTATTAACTATTTTTTCATAATCTTTATATACTTAATATATATTATTATGGATGATATTTAATGATTTCATGACTATGATTATGAAACTATCTAATTTTTCCTCAAGGAAGGAATTAAAATTAACTAGTCTTACATTCTTCTAAGTGCTAAAACATATAATATAAAAGCCTTGAATGGTGTTAGGTATTTCCCTATAATCAAGTCCATTATTATAACACTTAAATATATGAGTTCATACCTCTTAATAAATATACAAATCTCTTACCCATACTTCCTATACCACAATTAGATGACTTTGGCATTCAATACTTGAAAAAGTAAGGATACCAAGGCCAAGAATTGGGCAAAAATTAAAAAGGTATAACCCACCCTATATCCATAAAACATAAAACTAAAAATAGGTAAGATTTTTTATTTTCAAACACATCCTTCGTTCACCAAAAATTAAGGCCAAGTAGATATGTACATTTTACCAAAACTATAGGTACATATGACCAACAAGTTCATTCGATCATAAAAAATTACAACTAATTAAAGAACTTATGGATAAACTAAAATAAACTAATAAGGGGAAATGTCTTCAAGAAAATTTATTAAACCCCCTAACATTACTACATTTCCAAACAATATCCCTTTATTTAAAGGTGATGGTTTTTTCCTATTTGAATTTAAAATAAATTCCACATCAAAAAAGGTATCCTTACCAAACTTTTACAAAGCTAAAATTGTTATAACCTTACCAAATGAAAATAAAACAAATTCTTAAAATGGTAAAATATATAAAAAATGTACCAAAGTTCAAATATCCTATCCCATTACCAAAATATCCTAAATTTAATGATCATGAACTCACACTTATTATACATAAGGATGATGATACTCATATACCTATATTAAAAAGAGGTGGTGGATTGAAACAAATGATAACACCTATGACAAACACCTCTATCCCCATATAATATCTAATGTCTATGACGACCACTATTTGGGCTCTTCAAAAATAAGTTTCTATACTCCAAATGCAAATGGATTTCCATAATGATAATGTGCATGTTACCCCATTAAATAATCAACCTCTTTCAAATGTATACTTAGATACCCTTATCCAAAGGATTTTGGAATACTAGATTTACCTCTCTTTTAGATACACAAGGACCCATTCAACCACATGATTATTATGATTATTATGTTGGTTAATGGGCACAATATGACAAAATATTGCTATAACTTTTCCATATGAGTATTTTTTATGAGGATAAAAATTGGTTATGTAATCTTCCAAAGGGTTCATTAAGAATTTTATAGAAATTAAAATATACATTATTCATGGATTTAAATATACAAAAGGTTCCAAAACTTACATTATAGAATTTTCAAAACTTCAAACAACATGATGATGAGTCCCTTCAAGATTATATTATTTGATTCAAAATCACATCATATGAGCTAGCATTTAGACCCTCAGATTTGGAATTATAATTTATATTTAGTAGAAGCCTGCTTTCCCCAGTAAATAAATTATTACATAAACAATATTAATAATTTACCCATTTACATAATGATGTGAATATATATGCTTCCTTCATAATTAATAATTCAAAAAAAATTAACTATCTCCTTCCAAATACAAAAGCTTTATCCCTCACATATAGGATGGAGATAGTTTACCTAAGGAACATTATGAGAAAAAATTAGGTATTCTTAATATTTATATGACCAATTCACAAATTTTATTCAATATGGGGCTAATCCAAGGTCCAAATCTTATACAATAATATAAAATTAAACAACACAAAAATCATCCACCCTAATAAGATTTAACAATTACCTTATGCATGGGTGGTGTTTATTTTTGGCATAACCATCTCGATCCTACACAAGAAAAAACTATATGAAATATAAGAGGATTACAAAAAATGGTATTAAATATAAAAAACTTAAAAAAAAAAAAGGTGGAAATAATCCTTAGGAAACATATCAATACCAATTGTTTGTGGTCCTAAATTAATTAAAAAATGAGTTTGGGTTATGCCTGCCACATCTCCATATGAATTTAAACTATGAACTCTTTGGCTATACCAAATGGATGGAAAAAATGATCCAAATCAGAAAGGTATTTCATTTCCTCATGAAGGTAAATTAATAGGAACTCTTTGGATATACCAAATGGAAGCAAAAATTGATCCAAACCAGCAAGATATTTGCTTTTATTATGAAGGGACAATAATGAATATTTAAAATGATACTATTACATCTTCTATGACACATGAAAAATGTGAGGAGGAACATTATATGTACCTTTTCAACCTATCCAATCATGATTACAACAATGTAAAAGATACAACTTAAGGTTGTAAGATTCACAATGGGGAGATTGCTATGACCATACATTGGATGGCATCATAACAAGATCTTTCCTATTATTTTTTTTTCAAAAATACCAAAAATAAAAAAAATTAAAACTCACAAGTACTTTTGAAACTTACATGTTCTATTGGATCCTTAGTATCGATGTGTTACTTTCATATTTATGGATGACATACTCAGTTATTCTTACATACACATATGTGTCACACTTATATTTGAATGTGATACAATAATACATAGACACATGATACATTCATATTTCAGATGTTATACCTTCTTTCTACTCATGTCATATGGAAATTATGGGCATCCACTTATGTGATTTTGATACACACAAGTTATACAACTATAAGATCACTCTATATTATCATGTTTGAACTCACATGTGTAATTACACATGCCTATTATCCATGATTATAAATTATATAGGGTACTTGATATGATATACATTTGAAATTTTTTCCTAAAACATTAGATCTATGGGATACTTAACATGTTTATGTTGGTTACTTATGCTTTAATTTATGCACTTCCTTGAGTGTCTTGTATTCAGTTTTAGAGCATTTGAAAATGCTCCTTTGATTTTGGCCCCCATGCATATATATGATTTCATAGACATTTTCATATGAATGTTTTTTTATGTAAATTTTAATACGTCATAATTACTTTTATGTACATTTGGATAAGTCACATATCTTTAATTATGTGGCATTTGAACATGCCCTTGTTTGCAGTCTCCTTCGACCATTGTCTTTTACTTGATTTTGAGTGTTCTTTTGTCTGTGTTTTTTTCTTTTTTTTTAAATATATTTTAATATTAATATATAGATTTTACAATTATATTTATAATGAATCTTAGTCCTAAATATGATCACATTGTTTCTATACACTTTAATGATACATTTACCTAGACATGTTCCTTTTATATGCTACATGGTTACATTAATAGAGAATACAATTGTATTATCATTCTGAGGTGAGGTAACTAATATTTCATATTTTTACCTCACTTAAAATTTGGGGATATTAGTGGGGTAATTTCATATGTACATATTATCCACACTTTACATAGTTCCCAAATTTAGCAGGGGCATGTTTTGGAAGCATGTTCTCCACATTCATTTAGTATGGTAATTATATTATTTTTTATATTTATTTGAAGCATGGTTTAGAAGCATATTATCCACATTCATTTAGTATATTACTTATATCAATTCTCAAATCTAGTGGGGGTGTGATTTGGAAGCATGTTCTCCAAACCTATTCAATATTTAACATCTCAAATTTATAGTGGAGGCATGTTTTAGAAATATGTCTTCCACATTGGTACTTATATAACTTTTCATATTTCTCCATATACAATATGGGCATGTTTTGGAATCATGTTATCTACATCACATAGTTATTGGAATTGGACAAAACACATAGTTATATGATTCAAATTCATAGTTTGGTATAATTATATACATTGATACTCTTGTAGGCATACTTTTAGCATGAGACATATATAAGATGCATATGATATTCAAAATGTACCTAATATTGAAAAATACAAATCAATTTTAGATTTTAGAAATCTTTATGAAATATTACCATATCATAAACTCTTTTTTGTACTGATACCCCATGGGATTTTATAGACTTTTATTGAGCCAATATACCACAGTAGTTGGTTCACCTTTTGGTATGATTGAGGTGATAAAAACATTAAACCTTGCCAAGTTTTTAGGTTGGGATTCATCATCCATATTTACTAGGTTATAAGTATCATTGGGTTGCATGGTTGAGCTATTCTCAACTGCCAGGTAGTAACTCAATTTTGTTCTAAAGTTGGGGGCATGTTCCTTAAAATGTCTTTCTCTATCTCCTTGGAAATATGAGCTTTAAATATTTATCTATATTTATCCTAATCTCAATTTTTGTATCCTTACAATGATACATATTTTATAAAACAACTTACCAATAGGCAAGGTGGTTACATTGACACACATGTGTACTCTTAAACCTTTCTCTTTTAATTTTAATCTTTTAAAGTAATTTCAACCCATATTAAATGCATTGATTTTATAATATAACATGTTCTTGGTTTTAGGTTGGTTACCAACAAAAAAAATTAAAGATAAGGTGTACATACACACCTACGTATGCATTCCTTTACTTTAAAATAGTAATTTCATTACTAGATTGGGGGGGAATATAGATGATATTTTGTGATTATATATCACCTTAGTATTTTATACTTGGAAAACTCATTCCTTGGTTGTTCCTCTCAGTTATTTACCTTATCCACTTTTGTAAGTCTCACATCTATTATATCCTTGTGTGTCTTAACCTATATCTCTAAGTTTGACCAGTCTTATATTGATGACCTAAGTATTATAAATTAAATATAATTCTTAAAGTTTACTTATCTTCCATATATGTAAGTTTAGAAACTATACCTATTCTCATAATCCCTAAACACTAATGCTTGGGTTAGATAGTAACATTGACGTTACTATCCTATCTCGATGGAAGTGTCCAATGCCTTAAAGTCATCAAATTTGTAAATGAAACATATTTTAATGATTTACATAAGTTATTTAATTAAATTTAATACTAAAAAGGGATTGATATAAATATAATATCAACTCTCATTCATTCTTCACTTAATAGCACCTAGAAAAAGACCAAAGAGACCAAGACACTTATAAAAATCACTATATTAAGAATTCAATTGAAAAAAGATTCCCTATTTTCATAACAATCATAGGTGCATAAAATTTATAGATATAATGTACTAAATGAGTATCCCAAGAGCCTAATTTACCAAGTTACAAGCTAGGTCACTATTGTACCTACTTTACACACATTGCATGATTCACACACAAGACAATATGTAAAGGAGAACTACATCAGTTTGAGGCCCTCTTCAGAGTATTGGCTATGTGGGAAAAATAATTTTATAGTGGGGTAATTATTATTATCTCAACACCATGTTCCCACTAATGCATTTTTCCACAAGGTCACATTAAAGTTAAAAATCTAGGGGTTTACCATTTCATAAGTAAAAATTATCCATAACCTAGATTTGAATGTACCAAAGCAAAGGTAAATCAAAACTCATAATCATATAGGTGGTAACATCTTGTTTTAGTAGATAATACATATATAACACTAGCATCAAATGTAGACATTAGTATTAATGTAACCATCCTAGGATAACTTTACTATTCAGATAGCTAGAGGCATTAGATTTAGAATCTGATGACTATTATAAAATATAATTCCTACCTAGTTTTAGCATGTTATATATCTAAAACTACATTATCATATGAATAATCTAACTACTTCACTTCTTTATCATTTATATATTTAGCATAAATATACTTTCCATATTTATACTATCTCAACATAATAAATTCAATGTATACTTATATATGAGTTTAACATCTAACTGGCATGCTATATATCTGATTATCATTATGTTATTTAATTTTTATACACCCCTTTAATGTAATATAGATGAAACTAACCTATATTTTTTCATTTTAGGGTTAAACAAGTTGGAAGAACTCTATCCATATGAGTATGAGAGTGACTATATGAGTTACTAGAAGTGTATACCTTAAAAAAATAAACCAAATAAAGAAAATGAGGTGGTATTAGAAAGTGATTAATTATAAATAGAGTTATATTATGACATCAAAGATTGGATATATGAGAAACCAAAGATAAAGTGTGACAATTACTACACATGTGAGAATTAATGCAAAGAGTCCCAAATAATACTTCTATTAAGATTTATCTTAGAAAAAAATGTATTTCCCATTGAAATATGGGTATCACATGTAAATATACCCAAATTTAGTGGTATTGGTAATTTATAATAATACCTATATAAAATGGTAAAAGTATTCCCCTAGGAAGAAATAAGGATGAAAGTGTTAGATGATACTCTAACTATCACTAGCATGATATGGTATAATACCCATAAAAATAATATCATGAAGTGTAAAACATTCATAATTATCTTGAAAATAATAATGACATTTTATGTAATTCATTAATTATAGTGGATCACATACCCATAAATTCCATACTATAGATTTAAAATTTTTATTGGACCATAAAGGGTAAAACAAACAAAATATTTTATGTAAAATTATTCTATTAGAAGCTAGAATTATTCCCTCGAGTCTAGTATATGAAATAGGAAATGTGAAGAGGATCTAAATATTGGAATGAACTAAAAAATAATTTAATGTAGAATTTTCAATTATTAGGACTTAGATATGAGTGTGTGTAGGGTTCATTCCCATTGACACAAAAAAAATCAATTCAATAAAATAAAGATAGAAACTATAATAATGGTGCATATGGATGTCTAAGAACTAATTTGGTTTATCACAAGGAAAATAATTTTTTTTGATGAACCATTTTTGGCTTTGGAATAAATTATCCAAGTTGTAAAAAGGAATTAAGAGGGAATTTTATAATAATATGACTAAGAAAGAACCTGAAGATGATGAGGACTAGTTATAAAATTTGAAATCAAAGAGAGAGTATTTAAATATTAGAATGTGAAACACAATAATTATATCAATCACTTAAAGTTAGAGAAGATAATATAGCCATAAAAAGGAGACCCAAAACTATCTAAAATGGGAATTTTTTGGGTAGATTAACGATAGAAAAAATGGTTGAATTATTAAGGGAATTTGAGGACTTATTCCTAAAAACCTTCATAAAAAAAAGGTATAAAAGGGGAGGTATGCATGATTAAAATTTAGATAAGATAATATGTTAAGCCACTTAATAAGAGAACCTACCACCTTAACTGAAATGTAAAGCTAAAATTGAAAACAAACTTAGATAAAATGCTTATTAGTAGCTTGACAACACTTGTGGTAGATTCATAATGGATCAGTCCCTTGGTTATAAAAATTAAGAATTAATGGGGGTAATTAATGTACATAATGATGTCATTCAATTTTAATAGTGAACCACTAATATTTATCCACATTATGGTGATTTGTTTTATATTTTATTCATAAATTTTTAAAATTCTATTTAGATAATTGGATGGTATATGAATTGATGAAGGAATATGTCTATGATTTTTAGTTGATGTTTGAATGATGTAGACAATTGACTATATCCTTGAATTTAAAAATGTCTTTTTCATAACCCCATTTGGTTCATTATTAGGACATAATATATGTGAGTGACTAATGATATATACACTAAAAATAAATATAAACATAAATGTATAACCAACCAGGGTAAAAAAGATGTAAGTACTTGATTAGGATGTACCTAATATCACCATAGGTTTATCTAAAACTTTGGTAGGAATCAATGATTTCATTGAAGATATGTTTAATAATAAGAAAAAATAGTTGATATAATGGATTCCACAATTATAAGAGGTATTTGACACTTTGAAGATTAAGATAGCTAATGTTCTTGTACCTTTTTTCATAGATTGAACAATCTCATTTCATGCCCATGTAGATGCATTCTATTTAGCGATATGAGTAGTGTTGTCATAGTTGTGAGGACATGAAGATCATCTAATTTATTTTTCAAGTATAAAATTAGAAAGGGTAGAGATGGATTACTTAGTCATATAAAGGGAAGAGTTGACATTGATATATGTCATGACCAATTTTAGGTACTACTTATTGGCCACGCCTTTCGTGTTATAAATATACCATGAACCATTAAAATATTTAATTAATATACCATTAATATAAGGGAGGATATGTCAGTGGTTGATACTATTCCAAGATTTTTATTTCAAAATTTTGGTAAAACCTAAAAGAACAAATAATGGACCTAATTACTTATTCACAATAACCATAAGGAAATATAAATGACTAATTTGTGATGAGTTACCAAAATCACATTTATTATACATAGACTATATACCTGTAAATATATATAATATTGATAATTTCTTATAAATAGGAGAGTTCCTTGATAGATACAAGAACATTGAATGTAATAGGCTTCTACTTCAAGCATTCCCATTTACATTGATATAAGGAGCACTATATAATAAAAGAAGATACGATGTCCTAATAATAATATTATTATAACATGAAAGAGATGATATCATGTGGGAGGCACGTGATGGAGTTATGGGAAGACATAATTTAGGTAAAGGCATTGTGAAAATAATCATGCTTTTAAAACTATGGTGGTTGACCTTTTTTCATGATACCCATAAGTATGCAAAGGATTTTGATATTTTTAAGTAGAGAAAGAAGGCTTAATGCTAGAGATAAAATTCCATTGTGACCAATGATGGACTTAAAACCATTTTAAAAATGGGATATTTATTTTATTGGTCTAATCAAACTAGAAACAAGGAGAAGCAATGATAGATTTATCATTACAGGGATAAAATATTTAATGAGATGGGAAAATGAAGTATCCACTGAAGATTAAAAAGAGAATACCAAAACATAGTTAATAAAGGATAATATTATTAAAATATCTAGATGCCCATTTAATTGATTAAGAAAAATAATTTTTCAATTAAAAAAATAAGGAGTTATTAAGACATTTTATGATCACACACAATAGGAGTACCCCATATCATTCACAAGCTAATGGCACAATTAAGGCATTCAATAAGGTGTTGGAGAAGGTAATGAGTTTTTTTCAAAATATAGAAATAGGATATTGGGACACTAATATACCTATGGTAATCTAGACTTACCACACAACCCATAAAACACTCATGAATTATTGTCACGTTCAATTGTTATATGGGATAGAAGTTGAAATACTCATGAACTTCATCTTATCAATTTTATAAATAGTCTCATATACATAAATAAAGAATAATATTAATTAAAATAAATATTATTTGAACATGAAAAATTATATTAGAAATGGTTCATATCTACATATAATCATACCTATAATAAAATATGACATATGGTGTGGTATGGCCCCCATATAATAATGAAGGAATTACAAATTGATGAAAAGGTCCTATTATATGATAATATATACAAAATTCTAGGTAAATTTAAATTATATGGGTAGGAACTTACATAGGTGAAGAGAATTTGGATTCATAAGCAAAAAAATTACACACTTTTTTAGGAACACTGATAATAGGCTACATGAATGGTGTTAGGGTGAAATCCTACATTTTAGTATAATTCAATAGGAAAAAAGAAGTTGGGGAAAATTAAAGAGAAAAAAACATTATGAAAAATAGAAAAAATAACCCTAGATAGAGAAAATGAATGAAAAGAAAAAAGAAAAAAGAAAAAATATTAATATCCACTTCTAATGTTGAAAACAAGTAAAACAATGACTTAAAAGAGAGGGGGAGTGTCACTTCCCATACTAAAAGTGACGATTAATTTATTTTTTACAATTCAAATCTTCTAGATTAGTTGAAATAGAGATGGAAAACACAATAATTTAGTGAACTTGTGTTTGGTATAAAAATAAGCTTTTAAAAGCATTAAAAATGAGAAAAATAGAAATCAATATAGGCACAAATAATGAGAAGATACATAAGAAAATACAAGAGTTGAATTGAAGATAAAATTAATAAATTTGGATAAAAATTGTTGTTTACCCCTGGATTTAATTATAAAATAAATGAATTTATAAATACTAACCTAACTCAATGGGAAAACTTATCATTGTATGAGATAGTGAAACATTTAAATTTGTTTATGCTAAGAGAAATAAAATGCCCCAAGGAAAAAGATACACAATTTAAATTCATCCATTTATTAAAATTGAATAAATAAAATGACCAAAATATTAAAATAATTTGATGAATTATGAGGAACTAGATCCTTAAGGTGGTTTTTGAATATCTCTACTTTGGTATCTCACTACGAGGACACTTAAAACTATATCCATTCCAAGTTGGGAGAAATAAATCATGGCATCATGGAGCTAGAATGCCTAGTCATAATGCAACCAAACCATCAAACTCAGGTGTTGGAGTATATGAATACAATATAATTTAGTGAATGAAGTTAGATGTTTGAAATATATTTCACTTCTTAGAAATTTTAGGGAGCATAATTAATGCATATTTTAGTAGATCTCATGAGGACATATTTTATCTAGATACACCCTACCATATCGCACCTACAATGATCCATACAATGACACAATTTCTCAATCTAGGGATCAAATTCAAAAAATATAATAAAAATAATTCAATGAGTGTCAAGTCATTCTTAATGCACATTTCAACCAATAAATTATCTATAATCAAAATATTTAGAGACCTAAAATATGATGTAAAACAATGAGTTTTTCTTTGAAAATTTCTAACACTAATAGGGAAGATTATAAAATGTCTAAGAGCATGTAGATTATGTGGTATAAGTTAATAATCAACATTCAATATGACACACCACACTCTATGAGTAGTAAAATAAGAACCTCACCAAGATAAAATTACATAACCATTAATTTTAATATGGCTCTCTCTTTATATTACTAAAAATGTATTTTACAAAATCCATACTCAACCATCAAAGGTTAGTGTAATAGGATACCATAAGAAACATAGGAGAGGATTTTAAAAAGTAATTAGATTAAACTTGTAACAAACCCACTAGGTTTGACTTAGAGTAACATGATATTTTATTTTTTTTAATCTATGTATTCCTTTATTTTATTTCCCCATGAGAATCTAATTAGTGATCTAGATTAAAAAAGCTCTACATATGTTAACTATAAAATATACATGTAACATATATCTATTACTGATCACTATCATTAGATGAAATAAAGAATAACTAAGTATATAAAGTAATTATGGATTTATAACCAAACCAGTACAATCATACATCCACTAATATCATGGTACAATGAATAAATAATTACATCTCATCAAAAATAATGTCTCAATAATAATAAATCCAATACAATATACATGATACAAGATACAAGGCTCCATATAGCATGAGTTCCCAAACTTTAGTATCTATGGTAATCTCAAGTGTAGTCTCCAAATAAGTATAGTTGTGGGGAGGGAGACCATGATCTAAGTTCTTTTCCACACCAACCATAGATTATCAATCCCATACACAATCCCCCATTAGGGAATGACCCTCCCTTCATGAATGAGTAGATAGTGATGGTGTAGGAATCTAGAAAGACAAGCTAGTACCCATGTGCTACATGATTTCTAAGATCATGAAGTGTACCATAAAGAAATTTGTTCTAACATGATATCACACAAACTTGTAAATAATACATATGAAGTGATGATGTCTAACTAACATTACTTTGGCCAAAGTTTTAAATAGTTATTAATCTCTAAGATCAGTCAAATTCATACACACCAGTTGATTAGATTATCCTCATCTAGCATTGGTGATGCTAGTAATTTATTGAAGTTCATCTCACTAATTACTTAGTACCATCAATATGGGATTTAGTTAATATAAATATAACCATCAGATTCATATAGATTACTTCCTACAAGTAGGCATACAACATGCTAAACATAGGAATAGTCAAAATGCATACATTTGGTCTATCAAATGTATGAATGAATCTCTATTATACTATTTATCACATAAATAATAATAAGCATAACACACAAAATTTATACCAACTAGGTATAATCTATATTTATTCTACATATTTTTAATCTCAGTAAGTAGTTTCAAGTATACTACATCTATGATGAACAATCATAGTCCATTATTTATATGTACAACTACTCAAATCCAAATAACCCATCATGATAAAAAGAGTCCTAAATATCATGAAAACATAATCTTTTGTTTAAAAAACTAGTTAAATTTCTAGGAGTGTATTCATGAAGTTATAGTTTCCTAACCCTTAGGATCTTATAATTTATTTTTAACAGTCAATAAAACTATGGTTGTAGTCACATGACCCAATACACCAATTAATGCCATATATTTATATGAATTCTTAAATATGTATATAGGTATATTCACTATATATATGCCCTTATACATATTAACTATATTCATAATATGTACTACATATAAGTAATCAAACAATATTTAAATATGGTATCTAAATGTCAAAAGTAATTTATAATTCTTAACAAAAGATTTCAACTAGTATAACTTCCCATTCATGAACTATGAGTACCAGTATATTCTAATAGGATTGACTTAGGATTAGTAATATAAGTTATATTAATATGATCATTTAAAAATAAGTCATAGGTTCTGATAAAATAAGATTATATTGGATAATATAGCTCTAAATTATTGTCAATCTATTAGCAATATAATCAATTATTTGCCAATTTTATACCACATAACTAATCCAACTTAGGGGAAATTTGGAACATGGCATGGAGTTCCATCAAAGAATAATTGAAATAATATTTTTATTAAATGGATGTTGCATGTTTATTAATATAATTTAAACCAAAATAAATATATAAAAAACACATATATCAACATAAATATCCACTCTTGGGAATGATGCAAACCATGTAATTTAATCAGATACATAAAAACCCATGTAAGCTTAATTATATTCAACATGAAAATTTTCATTTCATTTAAAAAATAATATAGATAAACAAAGCATATTAATCTTAATAATATCAAGATTTTAACCTCGTGATATGATATCTTTGCTTGGATTGATCCATGTATAAATGATTAATGATTTCAACCTCACTCAAACTTATATAGGTTATTTTTAAGAATATATATAACCTAATTAGGATGTAATTATGTAACCTCTCTACTTTAGATGTTATATATATAAAATAAATATAGTGATATATATATATATATATATATATATATATATATATATATATATATATATATATATCACTATATTTATATAGAATATATATAAACAACTAATCCTTAGCTCAATTTTATTCATCTACGCCATTCTTCATAACAAGATCATATGATGGAAATACAAGTAAAATCATATATAAATAACTAATCCTTAGCTCAATTTTATTCTTTTATGCCATTCTTCATAGCAAGATCATATGATGGAAATACAAGTACAATCAACATATCACCACACATCCTTAGGTAATACAAGTACTAAATAAAACCATAATATATTAGTATATTATCATTAAGAACATGATTTTTATTTTATCATCCATAAGAATATTTAGATTACTTATTAAACTATAAACATTCTTGATGTCATAATACATAGATTTCCACACTCAGATTGCTAGAAATACATAGTTGTGTATTATAATATGAAGTGTAGTCAATAGTATTTTAAATATAGAG
The DNA here is from genome assembly GCA_037957365.1 of Torreya grandis. Classification (NCBI taxonomy): domain Eukaryota; kingdom Viridiplantae; phylum Streptophyta; class Pinopsida; order Cupressales; family Taxaceae; genus Torreya; species Torreya grandis. Next base: position 919,024 of record JARHVA010001974.1, on the reverse strand, counting down.
TTAATTAATATTAAATAGTACACATTTATGCAAGTTTAATATTATCTTAGCTATGTGTTATTTATTTGTATATGGCCAGTACCTATAAATAATTGATTACAATCTAATTAGTGAGTGCTCAACATAGAGTTCAATTCCCTAAGTCACTCAACATTTCACTTAGTTCGCTAATGAAATACACAATTAAATCTTCTTAAATACAATAATACCTAGTCATATGTTTTTCAAAGGTTGAATAACAATATTGCTCAGATCATACTTATATGTGAATCACTACTTTTACTTGTATTTATATAGTTGTATTTTTTATGAGTATATATAATCAGTATATAAATTTTTTGTTGGTGTTCACATAATATCAGATAAATAGTCAAATAAAACTCTCAATTCACACATAAATTTGATAATTTACACACAAAATTTAATAGCTTCACCTACCTGGCAAAGGCATCCAACACAATCCTAAATTCCCTTGCTTGGCTCCCTTTTCTCCTCTTGGCATTCTTCTCCTCGTCTTTTCTTATCCTTCTACGCTCTGTTATCTTTTTTTCTCCAATTTGTGCCCTCTTTATATTTTTTTTCATACCTCCCATCTTTTTTTCCTTTCCATTGCATGAATATATTTTTCTTTAAACCTTGCCTTTTTTTAGCTTGCCATTCTTTTTCATTTTTTCTTTTTCATTTATTTATTTTATTATAATTCCCTTTATTTAATTTTTGTGTTTTATTCCTATTTTTTATTTTCTAATTAATTAATATATAATCATAATGACTTATCAATAGTATGAATAGTGTAAAGTCGATGATACTTTTTATCAGTAATAGGTATTTACACACTATTCATGCAAATTTATATTTTTGAAAACATTAACAATCATGAAATAAGTATATATTAACATTATACATCCAAATATACTTATAAAAATCACAACATAATCACATGAGGTTAATTCTACATAAACGTTAAATTGAGCTAACAACAACTAATCCTACATAAATAATTATCTAAATGTAGATGACATCAAAAACATACTAGTGTTAACCATTCAAACTATGCATTTAATGAGTGTCATTAACATGGTGTGTGTATGGGTCATAGTTTTTCCTTTATCATTCCAAAATAGTTCCATATATGTCACCTTATTTGATGATGCTCTCCCTCCATCCTGATCTGAGAAATGAATTTCTCCTACATCTAACTCATGACAATAAAGTAGTTAGTCCTTAGCATCATGACATATATCATAAAATACTATTGAAATAACAAATCAACATGATCATAATGTAAGAATATAAAATAAAGATACTCATATAAATGCAATCATGAAATCAAAGCAACATACAAATATCCCATAACAACATATGACTTACATATTAATCAAATAATAATCAAATCAAATTTTGAACCATAAAAATCCATGGATAATCAAGTAAATTTTCTTAGTGAGGAATTAGGATGTAACCTTATTTACTCCTAAATATGGTCATCATCCTAATGACACTTATTCAAACATTAATTCAGAATTAAAAACATTATTCAATAGAAAAATAACATAATATGAAACATCAAATCAAGTAAACAAATGTATAAATTGCTTGTAAAAATCATCATAGTCCTTCCAAGTGCACTATCCTTAGAGTATTAGTCCCACACAACCTTTGACTTTGAAGACACTCTATTATGTAAACAAAGTTTTCAAGTGCCAATTACTGTAATTGGTTTTACCATGACCACCTTAGGATCTAGAACTTTCAATGCATTCTAATCCAACACATGTGAAGGATCAACTATATAATTTTTAAGATAAAAAACTTGGAAGAAATTATGAAATAGAGATAAGGATGGTGGTATAGAAATCCTATACACTATAAAATTGACCACTTCTAAAACCTTAAAGGGTCCCACATATCTTGGTGAAAGTTTCACTAACTTCCCAAATTTAATCAAGCTCTTTTGCAACTTAACCTATAAGAACCCTTTATCACCTACTAAAAATTGCATATTTATTCTCTTTAGATCAACACAAATCTTATTTATATCATTGGTCTCAACCAATCTATGTCTAATTAATCTAACTTGATCTTCCTTTTTTGAAAGCATCTTAGGTCCAAAGACTACCCTATCTTCCAACCTATCTTAACTGATTTGTGTCCTACACCATCTTCCATATAGTGCTTCAAATGGTGCCATCTTAAAAGATGATTGATATGATTTATTGTAAGGAAAATCAACCAATGTAAGATAATATTCCCACTTGTATTACTAATCCATGAAATACATACTAAGAAGATCTTCTAACACCTAATTAACTCATTCAGTCAAGCCATAGTCTTTGGGTGATATATAGTGATAAAGTTTAATTGCATACCCAATACTTAATTCATAATTACTAAAAATATACAAGTCATCTTTGGATAATTATCCAAAATGATTTTCTCTAAGAATACATTCAAATGATATACTTCCTTTATGAACCTCTATGTAAGAGTAGGTGCATCATCTATCAAATTGCTTGGTATAAAATAAGCCACCTTGGTTAGTTTGTTAACTAAAACAAATATCATATTATTCCTATTTCATGATAATGGTAAACCTTAGAAAAATTTGATACTAATCACTTTCCACTTCCATTTTGGTATATCATGTGAATATAATAACCTAGCTAAATGCACATGTTCAACTTTCACTTGCTGACATTCTAGACAATGTGACACAAAATAAACTACATCTTTCTTGATTCCCTTATATAAATAAAGTGGTCTAATATTTTCCATGAGATTGGTCACTCTTGGATGTCCTAAATATGGGGCATTGTGTAGTTCCTTTAACATTGTACTCCTCAAATTCTCTTGATTTGGCACATACATCCTTTCATTGTATCATAAAAGACTATCATTCTCCTATTTGAATCATTTATAATTAGGATTATAAGCATTATCAGACAATTATTTCATGACCTAAACATAGAATTCATCTCTAAATGAAAATTCAATCACTTAATCCATAAAAGTACTCTTTATAGTATCTATGGATGCTATGTACCTCTTATGATTTAGGGCATAAACTACTCTATTTTTCTTGCCTTTGATATAATTGATATCCAAGTCATAGTTAGATATGAACTCTAGCTAGCATCTCTGATGAACATTTAGATTTAGTTGGGTGAAGATGTACTTGAGTCCCAAGTTGTTAGTCTTGAGCTTAAACGGTTTTCTCAATAAGTAATGACTCTAAAATTGTAAAGAATGTACTATTACTACAAGTTATAGGTCATGAGGTCATAGTTCACCTCATAAGGATATATCTTTATTAATTCATAGGCTACCACTATACCATCCTGCATAAGGACTCCTCCAAGTCCATCCCTAGATGCATCTATGATCACCAAAAACTGGCCATTGGGATCAAGAACTCTTAGTACTAGTATTGAAGTAAGCCTTATTTTCAATTCCTAAACATCTAATTCACACTTATATGACTAGATAAAACATTGGTTCTTTCATTTCAAAGAGGTAATCAGATTATATATCTTAGAAAAATTCACAACAAACTTCCTATAATACCTTGTTAATCCCATGAAATCCTTACCTCATGCACATTATTTGGTGCTAGCCATTCCATAATGGCATTTATCTTTTATATATATACTAAAATACCATCTATAGAGATAACATGTCCAAGATATTTTACTCTCTCTTATAAAAATTCATATTTAGATAACTTGACATACAACTTGTGCTTCCACAACTATTACAAAACTAGTTCTAGATGTTGAAGATGCTCCTCTTCAGTCTTAGAGTATAGAATAATGTCATCAAGAAAGACCAAAAAAACATGACCTATATAATCTATAAACACACTATTCATGAGATTCATTAATTTTGATGGAGCATTTATCAACCTAAATGGTAACACTATGAACTCATAGTTCCCATATTAAATTATAAACACTATCTTAGGAATATCCTCATCCCTCATCCTTAACTAATGATATCCTTATCTAAGTTCAATCTTATAAAAGGTCATTACCCCTCACATATGATTGAAAATATCATCTATATGAGGTAGTAAAAATCGATTTTTGATAGTTTCCTTATTCAACATTCTATAGTCTATGCAAATTTGAAGAGTGTCATCCTTCTTCTTGAAAAAGACAATTGGTGCATCCCATGGTGATACACTTAGCTTGATCAACCCTTTTGACAATAATTATTGGATTTGAGCATTAAATTCAATCAATTCCATGGTTATCATCTTGTATTATGCTTTAGACTGTGGTTCCAATATAGGTATGATATAGATAAAGAAATCAAATTCATATTTAGGAAGCAATCCTAGTAAATCCTCTTGAAACACATCATGAAAATTCCTAAGGAATGGATAATATTTAAGGGATGGTTCCTTAGATTCCTCAATTTTATTTATCTTGATGATAAATTCTTGACACCCTTTTCTTTGATCCTTATTGAGTTGTATAGTATAAATCTGCCTTAACTTCAACTAAACAATTGTCAACAGTGACTTTAAAATCATTCCCATATCGTAATAACCATGCATTTACCATTACTCTACTTTTTATAGTTAACTTATTTAGAATTTTAGGAGATATAAAAAAATTTATAGCCCCTATATCTATAAAAATGGAAATTGGATGTTCAAAAAAAATACCTAATAATTATATGGGTGAATATTGGAATTTATCTTATCGATTATCAACTGACACATGAATATGTTGTGAAAACATTCCTTGATGAGGAGTAGAATCTTTTTTCTTTGAATTATATTGGGTATACTCATAATTAAAATGGTCACCTCTATAAATGAAGCAACCTCCAAGTGTTATAAGTAAAGATATTAAGAGGGGGGTGAATCAATTTCCTTAAAAAAATCCTTCAATTTTACTTAACATCCATGAAGCATTCATTGACATACATATATTTAGTTAATGCATACACAACCATCTATGAACACAAAAAACATGAGAACACAAAATATATGTAGGAAACCATATTTTAGGATAAAACCCACTAATGAAAAACATGGAATATAGTACCATAAGCAATGAATCAAACTTTCAGTGAGGCACCAATCCATTACTAGTCAAGCACCAACTCAACTAGCACTTTAGAAAGCACCAACTTGTAAAGAGGACCCAACCCCATAGTCAAATCAGCACAAAATAAGATACATTGAATATATGATCACCTTAGAACACATTTTCATTACTCAACTAAATATGATCTCCTTATTTTTCTCTTCTCACTCTTCTATCTTTCTCAAATATCCTATTAGGCCTTCTTGCTCAACTAACCCTTTCCTTGGTAGAATTAAGTCAAATGACCTTGATAAAAACCTATATAAATATTATTATAATAATAAACATGCCTATTTAATTATCCTCAATCCCTCTATTTGGTTTCCAAAACTCTATATAGTTTTCTCAAGTCCTCAATATTATAAGTAGTCAAATTAGGCCTTGTCTTTATACTTGACTCTTGCTCTTACCCATCTTGGTCGGGAAAGAACCTCACCATAATTGGATCACCATTTAAATAAATCAATAAAAAAAATTAAAAAATGAAACAAAAACCACATAGGTTGGTCATTACCCTTAAGGTCCAAAACCACCATTAGGCCTAATAGAGACCTAATGTAATTAGGCCTTCTCTAAGCACATGTTTCACTTAGACCTCCTTAGAACACTTTGAGCCTCCATAAATGGATGAAAAACTTAAAAAATTACTAAAATATACCCATTTTAATTTAAAATTATTTATCCAACACATTTTATCTCATTTCACTCCTTGAACCACCCAATTAGGTCTACTCGCCATTAGGCCTTCTTACTTCCAAAAAGTCTATCTTACAAATCTGAATCATATACTAAAATTTGACAAATAAACATAATAAAAAATCACATTTATATAATATAAATGACCTTAGGTTTAACATAATTTTAATTATAATTCATAAAATAGGGCAAAATAGCTCTAACTAATCAACTTCATATGCTCACTTAAAACTGCACATATACCTCAAAAACCTAGTCAAGAACCTTTGACTGTTCATTACTTAATAGGAGTTTATCATTCATAAAAATTTGTTAAAATAAACTTATGATAAATATATAAAAAATTAATGTGAATTTTATTATTCACCACTATGTAAAAATACTTAGGAACAACATTCTCACTCACACACAAAAAACTGCCTATAGCATAAAAAACATAGTCAAGAAGATCAAGTCTTAGAACACCTATGGGAAAACTTTTACGATATTAAAATGTATTTAAAAAAACCTTAAAAATATTTATATAATATTTTAAAATATATATTACAATTTTTAATATCCATATTACTCTTATAAACCAATCTCACATCTTCACCCTACATAGACTTCACTCTGTTAGACAGATCACTTTGTGAACAAATTTTAGCATGTTTTTGTGCATAAAAAAATGTATAAAAAGGGGAATATTAGGTACAGGTATTTAATAATTAGACCTTGAATTTTTTATCCATCCCTAATCCTCTTCAACTAATCCTTAATCTCTTTCTCACTACTGCCTAGTTTTCTCACCATCATGCTCTTTAGACCTTTTTAGTGATAGGCCAAATTCCATGACCAGTTTAGCACATTTTAGGTTTTAAACCTTATAAAAAATTACATGATAATAAAATATAATTATCACACATCATCCTCCATCCATTTTCATGTTTTTACCTACTCAACCCTATTTGTTACATTAAAATTTTGAGAAACAAGGGTTTTCCTATAGCTTTTACTCACTATTATGATAAAAAAAAACCTCCTAGAGAAACCTAGAAGAGTCCTTTACATATTAAAAACATAAAAATAGTTAAAAAAATATTATGATCCATAACTAGCAAGATATTTCCTATTATGTCATTATGAGGGCTTTAGGAGAGTTTTGACTGGTTTCCCTTCTTAGCAATCATTAATAAAGGACTGCCCCTAAAATACAAAACCAATACCAATAAAATAAATCTATGTACCTTCCCAAACTTCAATGAATTACTCAGGATCTCATGCAAAGGTTTCATGTGCTAATGATCATAATAAATTCCTTCTTGAGTCTATAACACCCCATTATGTGCATACAAAAGATATCAACATCAATTTTCATGATTTATCCTTTAGGATATGACCTAAAAACTTGTAAAAAAACTTAAAACAACCTATAAAACCTATTTTAATTCTCTCAAGAGATATATCACATTGGTTAATGAACTTCACCCTTTGTTAGGCCATACTATGTCTCTTTACACACTAGGACTTGAACGGTTAGTCATAATGAGACCATGATCATACTGTGAAACCTAATATAATATTATCAATACATAATAAACATGTCAAAGGAACTCATACCATTCTCACATATTTCCAAAATTATTCACATAAGTCACATGACTCAACACAACATGCTACCATGCCTATACCTTCTCATTAGGTCTTCATGTAAGGACTAAGCCTCAAAACTTGACCTTGAAACTCATATAAAGGAATATTTACCTCTTATTCATGTTCACATATCTTTTTTCACTCTCTTATGCTTATACTAACAGTATTTACCAAAATTTACTATGCTTTATGTATACACCTTCTCTCTGGTGTAGACTAGGCTTCTCAAGACACCTAGTACATAATAGTAGTTTACCTTGTAACATGTTCTTGACTTTGACATGACACAAAACTCAAAGATATTAATAATTTTAATTCAAATTATATATCAATAGAGAGATAAAAGGTTTCATTCAAAATTTATCTTATCAAAAGACTTCTTTGTCACATACCATCTCACCATGCATGGCCTCAACTCTAACTTTGGAATTAATGGCATTTTATCTTGACTTTGATATAAATGACTTGAATTAAACATCAATGATAACAAAAATTATTCAACACCAATAATAAGAACATACCTCAACACTAGGTGTTCCTTTCCTATCAGCCTATTGGTTTCCCTTTAAACCACCTTTGAAACCATTGCCTAGTTTCTTATTTCCTAAAACATTGTTGAATCTAGCATTCTAATTTTTGAACTAACTCCTAGAGTATCCACTCCTCTACTTCCAATTATTCATTTTGAAATTTGGTTTGGAACTTATATATTTTTTATTAATCTTGTCCCTATCCTAAGTAAGAGATTTCAACTTCTATTCTGGCTTAACTACCCTCTCAAAAAATTTATCCATGGTAGATGGTATATGAACATCCACCTTTGTACTAATATAGGGTTTCAATCCCATGATAAAATTCCTAATTCTAAACTTCTCATATACCTGGTAATGAGTTACATACTTTATAAGTTTGGTGAACTATTCCCAATACTCATTCACCAATACGTCTCCTTGATTTTGGTTATGTAAATTTACAAGCTTTTGATCAAAGTGTAGCTATGGAAGCCACCATGATCTAGACAATGTCATAAACTACTCCCATATAGTGGTGTTCAAGTTGAGATTTATTTATAAATTTTTTTTGGACCACCATGTATTTACTTTACTAGCTAATTGGTATGCTCCCCAAACTAATTTAATGACCTCAAAGTAGTTTCAAATCTCAAAATACTTCTCCATCTTAGTCAACCATGTTTCAGCTCCCTCACCCAAAATAGTTCCATATAACTTAGGTGGATTCACCTTTTTCATATCTCTAACTAATTTTATATCTAGTTATTCTCTTACATCATGAGGGTTTTTCTACTCAGTGGAATAATATTTAGGTACATACTAGTGTACTTCCTTTTCATGGACATGAAATTCTTGCTCTAGATCTAAAATTCGGTCTCTAGTTTCATTCATGGCTGAGATAATCTAATCTAACTTTGTTGATTTCTTAGTGGAAAATCAATTGGGATAAAATGGAGGGTTATTGTCATTAACATTTGAAGGTTCCACTTCAAATACTCTAGCTTTCACCATTATCCTTTCTGGTAAATAGAAGGATACAAAATGTTAGTGGACTCATTAAGTCCTAGAGTTTAAGCTACACTCTGATA